>JAJJWX010000777.1:0-38393 GCA_023529315.1 Papaver bracteatum | reverse complement strand
CTTTGCCAACGGAGTATTCTCGAACCACCATACAAACTAGAATATGAAGTTGTAGGGGCATGGGCATAACCTTTGAAGTGTTCCCATAAGCACTCCTGAAGGAAACCAATGTGAACATACGATTCTACTTTCTTATATCCGTTGGAAGCATGCATGTCTGCTGCCAAAGAATCCAGATGAGAGTACAACGATCCTAGGAATAAGCTGCCTAAGGGGAGTACCACGCCTTTTGCCAACTTAATAGCAAACATGATAAGCTCTCATATTATGGTCTTCTTACCGGATCCATCATCAAAGAGGTTTCTAGACAGCCACAAAGACAGAAATGCGACGACGCTGAGTTCATCATCCAGTGCTTGGCTCGACTTTGGTTTTGTAGGAAACCATTCAGACACCCACCAAGTATAAAGCATTTCTCACTATTTTTTTATTGGTTATATTCTTCCGCCTTCTGAAGTAAATCATCGAGTGTGACGCCTTCCATGATGGATAACTTATAATTGAAACTCCCCGTAATTGGGAGATTCAGCAACATGGATACACCTTCCAAAGTAATGGTCATTTATCCCCATCTACATATAGCCATATGCGTGGAAGGACACCATCAAGAAATGAAATTAAATAAACCTGCGGTGTCTTTCCTAATGTGAAGTGTTTCAAACGCCCTGACAGCTTCAACGATCTGCGTCTTGGTCAAGTTATCTTTGATGCGCTCATTACTCAACATATGCCTCATTCATCCTTCATAAGAGCACATCGGAGTGTGGCAAACCTTGAAATCAATAGGAGAATCTGTATATTCATTCTTCCGAATATAGAACCTCATTACATATGCTAGAAAAACTGAAGGAGCAGCCTTTTCATTCTCCAAGCCTGTAAGCAGAATTATCTAATGGCCAGGATGAGTTCTAACATTCGGAAAAGGCACGATAAACAGCTCATCATCTATGTTTGTGTTAGAGCATTTCTCGGTCGAACTCGCATGCGTTGCTATCTCAAGCATTTTTTTCAATGTTAGTGATCAAAACTATAAAGTATTGATTTCTAGTCTCCTATAGCTAAGGTCTCGGACTAGGATAGAAAGTGTAGTTGAGCTCAAGAACTCCATGGAAATCATCATACAAGACGAAGGACTACTCAAGGAACCAGTGGATCTTCATCGACTAAAAGGTATGTGGAGACTTGAACTTATCTATAACTCAAAAGTCTATCTATTATATCTCCTATCTCGAGACAAAAGTCGTATTACTATATAGACTAAGAATATATACATATGTCATTTGGAGTTGAGTATATCTTGCTTATCTATTTCTCGAAATGTGTGTTGGTTAAGCTATCGCTTTAGCCAAGTTCATCTTTGCCTAGTGACGAAAGTCACGTTACGTTTCAATCATTTTGGAAATCACTCTGACGAAAAATAGTTTGTGAATAACAACTATATAATGTCCTCTGAGAATGTTTCAATGATTGAAATGAGAGTTTAGACAGTATAACCAATGGAGGATATAAACATTGTTGTGGTAACAAATATATGTATAAGTCCTTATTCCTTGAACCAAAGTTTGCAAACTTTGTTGATCAAGTGAAACAGGAACGTGAGCCGTCAACTCAGTCCGCAAACTCAGTAGTTCTCGAACCCGAGAATTTCTGCTGGAGTTGTAGCTCAGTTTCATTCCGCGAACTCAGTTCGCGAACTTGAGTAGGTTATGTCTAAAAACGATGTTTGTGAAGTTATCTTAATAAATTAAGGAATGCTATTGCAAACCGTGGCTTTATAGTTCATGAATCGATTCGAGTGAATCACATCGTTTTTGCTTCAATTGTGTCTTGTGTAGTACATGGGATCTCATAGCAATTGAACAACTCTCTAACTAGTTCATTTGAGTCATTTGGACTAGTTATGGTGAAGAAGAATATGGTTGATACAAAGTTATCATTTGGATAACCATTTGGTTAACTAGTGTTGAACCAACTAATGTACAAGTTTAGGTATGGTTACACAAACCCAAAAATGTCTAGTATATGTGTGTATAACAAGCTATGTTTTTGATCTAACGATTGATAAATATTAGTTTGTATCTAATCAGGTTTTCATCTAATGGTGAATATTGAATACTTTGTTACTAAGCTAACATTGATTGCAAACCCTTATTTGAAAGACTATATAAGGGAGAACTCTAGCAACTAGGAAACCTAATCCCCACACATTACGTGTGATACTAGTTGCATAACTAGAGTCGATTCTCCTTTAACCTTTGGTTTTCTCCTTTAACCAGGTTAACAACTTAAAGACTTCATTGGGATTGTGAAGCCAAATCGATAGTACTTTTGTCGTAGTTGTGTGATCTGATCTTGTTGTTTCTATCATACGAGTACGATTGTAATAATTGGCTTGAGATTTCTATCTCTGATAGGCAAAATATAAAAGTAATCACAGATTTCGTCTCATCGTTTGTGATTCCACAATATCTTTTTTCGCTGCGTCGATTAAGACTATTGTGAGGTGATTGATAAAACTGAGTTGTTCTTCGGGAATATAAGTCTGGTTTTATTGATTGGTTCCTGTTCACCTTGATTTATCAAAATACGAAACAAAACTCATAGGTTTATTCGTGGGAGACGAATTTATCTATATTATAGAATTTTCTGTGTGAGACAAATTTGTTTATTAAAGTCTTCGACTTTGGGTCGTAGCAACTCTTGGTTGTGGGTGAGATCAGCTAAGGGAATTAAGTGCGCAGTATCCTGCTGGGATTAGAGGCTTAGGAGCATAACTGTACCTTGGATCAGTGCGAGATTAATTGGGGTTCAACTACAGTCCAGACCTAAGTTAATTTGGAGTTGGCTAGTATCTGTAATGGCTTAATACAGTGTATGTTTAATCTGGACTAGGTCCCGGGGTTTTTCTGCATTTGCGGTTTCCTCGTTAAAAAAATTCTGGTGTCTGTGTTATTTATTTTCTGCATTATATTTTTATATAATTGAAATAATACAGGTTGTGCGTTGTTCAATCAATTAGAATATCCGACCTTATTGGTTGTTGATTTAAATTGATTGAAACTTGGATATTGGTCTTTGGTACCATCCAAGTTATCTCTCTTTGATTAAGACTCGCAGATTGTATTTTCTTGAGTAAATCAAATCGAGATATAGAGATAATAACTCCTTGAGATATTTTCTATTTGATTGAGTCTAGTTGATTCTCTAGAAAGTAACTCGGGGTTGTCCATACAGATTGCTAATCGAAATATTGAGTGTGGTTGTTAGACCCCCGCTTTTTCAATTGGTATCAGAACAGGCAAACACGTTCAAGACCTTACAAGTCTGTGTTTGTAGCGATCTGAATCTATGGACAAGAGTAGTATCTCTAATAACGTACTAGTACAGAAACTACCAAATGAGCCTAAAAGCTTGGATTCACCTGAGAAAACTGTCACATCTAAACATTCTATTAATGGAAAAACTGTTGATTGGGAAACTCTCCTAGAAGAATAGTTAGATGAACTTTCTGATGAAGGTGATTCAGATATTGATAGAGATGTTGATGAGGAAGTCTCAGAGTATGTCAAGTTTTTGGATTCGTGGAGTATGAAGAAAATTATGACTTTTCATATCTCACCTCTACTGACTCCTCTCTGTCGAGAAAACAAGAAACTGAGAAGATGTTACGCAGGTATTTATTCTTTAAATTGTTCTAACGAATCAATATTCAGGGATTCTGAAGAAAACCTACGTATGAAATCACGTGAATGTGATAATTTTTATCAAAAATATTTCTTTTTAGAAGAGAAACTTGCAAAATCTGAAGCAAAGGTTATCTCCCAGCAAACATGTTTTGACGACAGAGAAAGTGCATGTCATGCCCGAGTAAAATGCCTTGAGGCTGACTTAAATGATGTTATTGATAAAATAAAGAGGTTGGAAGATGACTTGAAAAAGTTCAATAGGAACAAGTAAAAATCATTATGATACACGAGGATTGTGCTATAAGGGAATAGATGCTCCAAGTATTAGAAAATAGGTAAAATTTGTCAAAGCTAGTGATTTTTCTCTACAAAAAATTTCCACTAATGGGAAAAGTGAAACTCCTTCACCGGCAGTTAAAGATAGAGTGAACAGAATCTATCAACCTCCAAAAACAGTAAATGGAAATCTAGGTAAGAACATTCCTTATAGTTGCCACTATTGTGGGATCAAGGGACATTCTGAGTATAAATGTCATCTTCGATTAAGGAATAAAAAACTTCATAACATTCTTCATGGATGTCTAAAGAAGTTATCAAACCTATTTCTCAACACATGGGAGTAAAAGACACAGTCAACATTCATGGTAAATCAAATTCTAAATGTGTCTTTGAAACAAAAAATGTATTCAGTAGTAGAAGGGTAACCCATTTCCCTAACAACACTGAAAACACAAAAAAGGTACATGAGGAAGAAAAAAGGTTCAAGCTGCTTATCTCTCTCTGAAGAAGGATGAAAATCCAACAATTCAGACCTGGATTCCTTGCATATTAATAATCGAGTCTCAGAACTTAAGATTAACATAAACAGACTCAGGCGGGGTATCAGAAAAATATGGAAAGTAGTTGATTCAGGTACTCCTTGTTCCTATCCTAGTAAAACTTCTTCAAATATGTTAAGTGATCTGTCTCTACATTCTCATGAAGGAGAAAAAGAAGAAGTCAACAATGATGAGCAAAATGCTCATCCTAATACACCATGACTGCTTCCAGTAGCATCCTTCTTTTAGAATAAGAAGGATGCTCTGTGTTCTCAAGAAAAACATCTTGAGAAAGCTGTCAAAGGTGTATACCCCTCTCTTGCTGACCTCAAAATTTATTTTGAGTTTCTTTTTGAAGGTTTCCCTAATGTTGATGGGAGAAAATTCTATGTTGAACCGTCCCTCCATTGTTTATTTTATTCTCCATGTTTTGGTCATCTCTGACTACTTGTGCACGTTCGCAAGGCCCACACGGACATCTGTGCCTAGGGTTTTATATAAACCTCCTTATATACATGTCATTAATTGACACTTTATTCTATAAGGATATAAAAAGATTCTATTGAATTTTTAGCACAATGGAGAGAAGCAACAAAGATGTGATCAAGGAGGACAAGACTATCGAGTTCCATGAAGATCCTGTTTTTATTATTTGTCTTCAAGCCATTGATCATGAAAACAATCTACCAGTTCAGATGTCGTCACAACTGGTAGGAAATCTTCTTCGAGATTTTGAAGTCGTTCGTGAACATCTCAGAATTGTAACAAGGAACCTTGAGTTTCTAAAGGGCGAACTGAAGAAGGCTTATGATGAACTTGTTCTTATTCGATCCTTAGTTGAAAATAGGGTTTAGTTTGCCTAGTAAATCTTCTATTTTTCTTGTTTTGTTTTAGAAGAATAACTAGTTTTTGGAATAGCCATTATTGTGATTACACATAGCTATGTCCAAAGTTTTCATCTTCTTATTTTTAGATTTATTGGTTTAAGTTCTAAGTTTGTTTGGAAGATGATGATTGCAGTATTAATCTTTTGATTTTGTATATTGCAATATTTTGATGGGATATGTGTGTTTACGTCCGTGAACTTAATTGTCCCATATTTTGTCAAAAGTAAAGTCGTTCGTGAATTGGTATGCAAATATTGATAAAAGAATGAATAGACTTTTGGCAAAACACAAAAGTTAAACATATATTGTCAAGTATTGATATAAGATAGGTTAAGATCTTTTGTGATTCAAGGATTATGTCTATTGTGTGTCATTGTGCAAATAGTGATGGAAACATAGAATGAATCCTTGCTTATTCCCCGGTATAAGGTCGATCCTCCGATCCACAATTTTTTGTGTAAATACTATTTTGTTCCATGAAGTGTCTTATGTTGTGCACTAAAACAACAAAAGTTGATTGCTTTTGTGATTAGCTTAGTTGTTGTTCCATAAGGTACTTTATGTTGAACATGTTGAACTAAATTAATCAACTTGTGTGGTTATTTAGTTATCATTCCATAAGTTTTTCTTATGTTTGAGCATTCCTTTGACTGGGTTGGTTATTCGTGATTAACTTAGTCATTAATCCATAGAATTACTTATGTCGAGTGTGACCAATTAAATTGATTACTTTTGTGATTAGTTTGATTGTGTATTCCGGTTAGATTAATTGTGAGTTCTCTTGTGAATAATCTAATCGTATTATTAATTTTCCATAAGTTTACTTGTGTTGAGCATATTTAGTCAAATTAATCTTGGATTTCCTTGGTTATTATGATTGAATATTTTGGATTCCAAATTCATACTTGTATGTAATTTGTTGAGTCTAAAGAAATCCTTCTTTTCTCTTGAAATTAAGGTCGCTCTTGTTGTTCCCTTGGGAATGACATTTTATGGGGGAGAGTTCTTTTAAACTTGTGCTTAATTTCCAAATCTTTGTGGGGAGTGCGGCTGTGGAATATTAGAGGGGTTATCTTGTATCTTTATAAACTCCTTGATAAATGCGTTTAGCTTCGTATTTGTGATTGCATCTAAACAAGATGACATACATTTACCTTTGGTCATGAAATATCTCTTACGGAAATTTCATTAGGATCCCGTTCTTGTACCTTTGCCAATTTTATTGATAAAAATGGGGAAAATTAATATGTAGTTCATACTACAAATACATATGGTTTTCGGATCATTATGTAAGGGGTGGTGGTTTCCATATGAGATGGAATATTGACTAAGGGGGAGTGAAGTATCACCATAGTATTGTTGTTCAAGTTATGATGCAATTGGACTTTGACGATGTGTAATGATACTATGACACTGTATAACAATGATTGAGAACCCTTGTTTTCTCATTGTTATAGCTACGGATTTTCAACAACGATGATACTAAACTTACAACCTTTGGGATCATTGGACTACTTGGAAGTGACGAAGATTTCGAGTATTGTTGAAGATTAGACATGTGGAATAGGAGCTACAAAGTTTATTTATATATTTTTTGTATTCCATATGTATTAATAGTTTTGCCATTAAAATTGACAAAAGTGGAGATTGTTAGAGCATTTCTCGGTCGAACTCGCATGCGTTGCTATCTCAAGCATGTTTGTCAATGTTAGTGATCAAAACTATAAAGTCTTGATTTCTAGTCTATTATAGCTAAGGTCTCGGACTAGGATAGAAAGTGTAGTTGAGCTCAAGAACTCTATGGCGATCATCATACAAGACGAAGGATTACTCAAGGAACCAGTGGATCTTCATCGACTAAAAGGTATGTGGAGACTTGAACTTATCTATCACTCAAAAGTCTATCTATTCTATCTCCTATCTTGAGACAAAAGTCGTATTACTATTTAGACTTGATAGGTGTCTAAAACACCTAATTTTATATCTAGTATTTATGCTTTCTTTGCTATGTTTTCCTGTGAATTATGTATTTTATGTTTACTTTTGAGTTATTAGGTGCAATGGAGTCATTTGGAGAAAAACAAGGAAAAATTATTCATTTGGAGCCGGCTAGGTCGTGCTAGAAGGAGGTGAATAATGAGTTGTCAGTTTCCCATAGTCGGTTCTCTGAAACCGACATGCCAAATGATAAATGGATAGCCCTTGTCTAGTTACTGGGTGCCTATTTCCAGTTCACCTCTTACATGATCCTAAAGTTGAGAGAATTCATTTCTCGATCTACTTTACTTCTCAAATTCAAAGAAGAAAGAAAAGAGCCATGGCGGCAGTGAAACTCAGAAAAAGGGAGAGATTTAGAAAAATAGATGATTTGCAGTTGTTCCCAAGGGTTTGTGAGAAGAACATAGATGAGTTGAGATCGAATCTGTTGCAATCAAGAACAAATATTCCATGGAAGTTCAGAAGGAAGGATGGGTTCAATTTGGGAAAAAATTGGGTATGTTGTGGAAATGGTTGCTGAGATCGATGGGGGTTATGCAATTAGGGTTCCACATGAGTTGTTGCTGATGAAATCATAGAAGAAGACTTGAAGGGTTTGGCTGCGTTTGAAGTCAAGAAGGAAACAAAAGTGAGGGTTTTGAGAAAAATATTGAATTGGAGTTGTTCTTGAGCTATTGGTGGTGGTGTTGAGTTATGAGAAGATGGAGTTGTTGTTGGCTTGCAGAAGAGGATTCAGTGCTGCTGAGAAGGTGTTATGGGTATTGGCTTGAGTCTATGTGCAAATGATGCAGATGGAATCTACATTAATGGTTGGTGGTACTAAGATTGTACAAGAATTTCACAATCGGATTGCAGCTGTAATATGGGGGATTTGGTGTTGCAGTGGATTGCAGGGAAGACAAAGAATTGCAGGTGCAGTTCAAGGAGGAGGTTGAACAAATGGTAAATTGATGGTTACAGGTGGTATGTGCAGTGGCTTGAGTGGAGGTGAATGGAGTGATGCAGCTACAATGGTCGAAGGTTAGAAGTGCAGTGGCACCTGTTCGGTTGTTAGCTGATGGCCGCGAAGGCAATGGTGGTGGTCAAGAACATGAAGCTGTAAAGCAGTAGAGTTTTTGCTGTTAAGAGGTGATGCTCAGGGAGATGGAATGAATTTGTGGTGGTTGCACTGGTTTGCTGGTGGAGATGTAGGTGATGTAATAGACTAGTTAGTGCAGATTGAGATGGGGGTTGTAGTTGAAAGCATTGGTGATGTTGGTGGAACAGATGCAGTTACAGAGCTTGAGTGTGCAGCTGGTTCCGGGAAGATCTGAGATGTGAACTGATGAGACTGAATGAAAGGGTTGAGTTGTGTGCTTGCCATGAATGAAATGCCTGAGTATTGAATGAATGTGCTTGTATGAACTATAATTGCGCAGGGAACAACACAGATAAGAAGAAACTGGAGTTGGGATTGCTGCAGTTATAAGCCAAGAGAGAATAAAGGACTTAAATGGGTTCGTGGTGATTATCATGGGGTGAGATGTTGCTGTTCGATGAGTTTGTGAATCTGAAATTGCAGGAATAGGTTTTATGGCTTGAATTATGGATAACTGGTGGTGTTTTGGTCAAGTGCAATGAGCTACAGTAAAGAATGATGATGTAGCTGTGGTTTGTGCTCAAAGTGGTTCTAATGCAATTGAGCGTAGAGTTGACAGTTCTGGTATGATAATGATGTTGCAGGGAATGGAGTTGCTGCAGTTAAATTTATAGAAGAAATTAAAGCTCATAAGCTGTTGGTGGTATGTAGGAATTGCAGGTGAAGGCAATGCAAGGTATGAGGTGCCGAAGTTGTTGCTACTGCTTGAAGTTTGAATCGCAGGATGGTGCCGTGATAATGAGTACTGCAGTTCGAAATGATAGCAGATGGATGTCTGAATTGCAAGTAGATGTATGTTAGGATTGAATTGTGTGCAGGGAATTAAGCCTGAAATAGGCAGGAATTAGCCAGAAAACAAACAAGACTCTGCCTGAACTCTATTTGAGTGAGTTAACTCAGTGATCCATCCGACTCACTTGACCAGGTAAAATTTAGAGAAGGACTTATTTTGACTGGGCTTTGAATTGGGCTTGTCTTGGCGTGGAAGCTAAATTGGTCTCAGCCGGATGCAGTAATGGGGTGACCTAGTCCTGGAAGTTAAAAAACTATAAAAAGCAATCTCTCTGGGCATTATTGGAGATCTCTTGGAATCTATCTTATCTTCTATTTTTGTTTCTAGGGTTTAGAATATGATAGAATTTATTTTTCTTCTTGTTATGAAATCCTATGATATGAGCACCTAGTTTTCTTTTGGTTATGAAATAATTGGATTTCACATAATATGCTTTTTGATATGATAAATTAGTTTTGTCTCCATATTATCGATTATGATTCACTATTTATATTGTTATATGATTTGAATGCTTGTTTGATCGAGTCGCGAATCAGTTGAGTTTGTTTTCATCTCTATTGCTAGATTAGGATTTGTTATACGCAAAAGTGATAAATTTCTAATCGCAAGTAGCATAAATATGATATAGTTTGTAGTGATATATTCTTATGATCATATGTGAACCATAACCTTTGTTAAATCGGATTAGTGCGCTTTCCACGTTCGATTGCTTTGGTTGTCCTGATTTCATAGAACTTAATGCATCTAGGGAATTAAACTTGATTAGTGCTTTTACACGTTAGGTTGTTCTCTTAGATAGAACTCATACTCGCATTTTTTAATGTGTTTTTTGATGACAAGAGGGAATTAGCGGGATATACTTGCGATCAAGGTATCCTAGGGCTTTTGATAAAAGTTGAGATTAAATATCAATTCTACTTATTGTTAAAAAAACATGTTTGTGAATGAAGATGAATCCTTAACTAATATCCTTTACTTTATAAAAATCAGAAAACCCCTCAATTGTTATTATAGGAAACCGAAACAACTTGACAACCTAGTACTCTCCCTGGGAATGATCCTTTCTTTCCCTTGCTATATTACATATTTTGAGTAGTAAGAAAGTGTAATTTATTATTGACTCCTACGACAGCGATCAAGACTAAGAATATACACATATGTCATTTCGAGCTGAGTATATCTCGCTTATCTATTTCTTGAAATGTGTGTTGGTTAAGCTTTCGCTTTAGACAAGTTCATCTTTGCCTAGTGACGAAAGTCATGTAACGTTTCAATTATTTTGGAAATCGCTCTGACGAAAAATAGTTTGTGAATAACAACTATATAACGTCCTCTGAGAATGTTTCAATGATTGAAATGAGAGTTTAGACAGCATAACCAATGGAGGATATAAACATTATTGTGGTAACACATATATGTAAAAGTCCTTATTGCTTGAACCAAAGTTTGCGAACTTTGTTGATCAAGTGAAACCGGAACGTGAGCCGTAAACTCAGTCCGTGAACTGGCGTAGTTCTCGAACCCGAGAATTTCTGCTGGAGTTGTAGCTCAGTTTCAGTCCGCGAACTGACAGAAGTTCTCGAACCGAGAATTTCTGCTAGAGTTTGTACACTCCAACCGGTTGACTTGAGTCTGCGAACCCAGTCCGCGAACTTGAGTAGGTTATGTCTAAAAACGATATTTGTGAACTTATCTTAATAAACTAAGGAATGCTATTGCAAACCGTGGATTTATAGTTCATGAATCGATTCGAGTGAATCACATCGTTTTTGCTTCAATTGTGTCTTGTGTAGTACATGGGATCTCATAGCAATTGAAAAACTCTCTAACTAGTTCATTTGAGTCATTTGGATTAGTTATGGTGAAGAAGAATATGGTTGATATGAAAGTTATCATTTGGCTAACCATTTGGTTAACTAGTGTTGAACCAACTAATGTACAAGTTTGGGTACGATTACATAAACCCAAAAACGTCTAGTACATGTGTGTATAACAAGCTATGTTTTCGATCTAACTGTTGATAAATATTAGCTTGTATCTAATCATGTTTTCATCTAACTGTGAATATTGAATGCTTTGTTACTAAGCTAACATTGATTGCAAACCCTGATTTGAAAGACTATATAATGGAGAACTCTAGCAACTAGGAAACCTAATCCCCACACCTTACGTGTGATATTAGTTGCATAAATAGAGTCGATTATCCTTTAACCTTTGGTTTTCTTCTTATAAAACCAGGTTAACGACTTAAAGACTTCATTGGGATTGTGAAGCCAGGCCGATACAACTTTTATCATAGTTGTGTGATCTGATCTTGCTGTTTCTATCGTACGAGTACAATTGTAATAATTGGCTTGATATTTCTATCTGATCTTATAGGAAATATATAAAAGTAATCACAAACATCTTCGTCTCATCGTTTGTGATTCCACAATATCTTTTTTCGCTGCGTCGATTAAGACTATTGTGAGGTGATTGATAAAACTAAGCTTTTCTTCGGGAATATAAGTATGGTTTTATTTATTGGTTCATGTTCACCTTGATTTATCAAAAGACGGAACAAAACTCATAGGTTTATTCGTGGGAAATGAATTTATCTATCTTATAGACTTTTCTGTGTGAGACAGATTTGTTTATTAAAGTCTTCGACTTTGGATCGTAGCAACTCTTGGTTGTGGGTGAGATCAGCTAAGGGAATCAAGTACGCAGTATCCTGCTGGGATCAGAGGCGTAGGAGCATAACTGTACCTTGGATCAGTGTGAGATTGATTGGGGTTCAACTACAGTCCAGACCGAAGTTAATTTGGAGTAGGCTAGTGTCTGTAGCGGCTTAATACAGTGTATGTTTAATCTGGACTAGGTCCCGGGGTTTTACTGCATTTGCGGTTTCCTCGTTAACAAAATTGTGGTGTCTGTGTTATTTCTTTTTCGCATTATATTTTTATATAATTGAAATAATACAGGTTGTGCGTTGTTCAATCAATTAGAATATCAGACCTTATTGGTTGTTGATTTAAATTGATTGACACTTGGATATTGGTCTTTGGTACCATCCAAGTTATCTCTCTTTGATTAAGACTCGCAGATTGTATTTTCTTGAGTAAATCAAATCGAGAGATAATGATAATAACTCCTTGAGATATTTTCTATTTGATTGAGTCTAGTTAATTCTCTAGAAAGTAACTCGGAGTTGTCCATACATATTCCTAATCGAAATATTGGGTGTAGTTGTTAGAACCCCGCTTTTTAAGTTCAGCATATCTTTGGAGTTGTTAACACCTCCCGATTTAACAACAACATTATTCCCAGGTGACATCTTAACAGAGCTTCTTCGTTCACTTTCAAATAACTACAATGAAGTGCAATGGAAGAGAGTCATTACTTTGTGTCAAGAGAGAGATCATGCATACAATTCAACGTGGGTGCTAATGGTTGATGGATTGAAGGAAATCAAAAAAAAAAAAAATTACCGCGGGATGTATGCCCACGTGATAGGTGTTATAAACACCTTAATTATTATCTATTGTTTATGGTTTCTTTGTTATTTTTCTTGTAGATTTTGTATCTAATGTTTACTTTTGAGCTTATCAGGTGCAATGGAGTCATTATGAGCGAAAGAAATAGAAAACGTCCATTTGGAGCGTAGAGGGCGAAAGGTCAATTCACAGGGGAGAATGCTAAGTTGTGCAAGGAGGTGACTGTCAGTTCTCTACAACTGACAGTTGAGCAAGAAAGTGAATGCGCTGTCGGTAATCTAAAACTGACAACCCAAGCAAGCTAAGATGACCCTTATACTAATGTACTGGGTGCCAATATCAATCTCAATTTCTACACCTACCCTAAAATTCATAGAAGGGAAAATTATTCTCATCATTACCTTCTTTACCTGAAACCAATGGAAGAGAGAATGGCAGCTGTTTTAATTTCAGTGAAGTGAAATCGATGAATTCAGGGAAATTGAACAACCAGAAGAATCATAGATGGGTTTCTGTTGCTGACTTTCTGGCCGAGTTCTAGAATATGAATCAGGTGATTGAATGAATGGATTTATGGCGAATTTGCAGAATAAGGAGGAGGTTCTGATGTTGTTGAAATTGAGATGAGCTTGAGAAGAATTATTGAAGTAAAATCGAAGATGTGAGGGATGAAATCGATTCACAACAAGGATATGAAGATTGGAGCAGTAGAAACCATGAGAAAGCACTCCTTCGTCAATCTCATCTTAAGGCTGAAGTTCTTGTGAATGATATCTTGTTGTCCAAATCTCTTCCTCCAACATCAATTGAACCTTTGGACGTGGATGATGATGAAGTTCTTCGTCCCCCTGATAGTGATTTTGATTATGAAAGTGGTGAAGAAGCTATCTCTCAAGAGAATTTTGCAAATGAGGAAGAAATCCCTCCTAAGGAAGCAATTGTTGATAATAATCCAAATGAAGAAGAAGCTGGAGTAGACCAAGATAAGGAGAAGACTGATGCTGGAGTAGATCAGAACAAAGAAAAGACTGACGAAAATGAAAAAGCTTGCGAAAGTGAAGAAGCTGGCGAGAAAGTTGATGAAGAAATTAATGTTGAAATTTGAACTTCTTGTGTAATTTTATTTTCTTGAGTTGTTTCCTCTTTCATACTTTTTGCGAATGATGTACTTCAGTCAACTTTGAGATTCATTTACTCATTTAATATTGTTCTTGTTGGAGAGAAAGATAATGTCTATTGTTTATTAATTCTCATACTTGCCTCTCATTATCTTTCTTGTGATGAATGATCTACATAAATAATAGTTAATGTTAAAAAAAATATATTCTCTTATGTGGTCTTATTTTGCCTTCCTATTTTAAGGTCTTATCTCGCCACCTCTTGTCATTGCGCCAAAATCGCAGGACGTCTTTGTACTTTCATGCAGAAACCCATTGATCTTGCCTTAAATTTTTTCTTTTGTCATTTTTGTTGCGACAATATGACAGGCCTAAATATTCTTGCGAAAATAAAGCCCCATGATATTGTCGTATTGCGACGAAATTGCAGGACGTCCTTACACTTTCATGTTCTGACCCATTGATCTCGCCTTATCTTTCTCTTTTGTATTATTGTCTCTTCAGGATTGTCGCACAAATATGACAAGCCTAAATATTCTTGCGAAAATAAAGCCTCATGACATCTGTGTCTTAAGACACTTATCAGCTCCCTAATGGAGGGTGTCGCCCTTATCTCCCCCCTGGTTTCCCCTTCAAGGAGACGTACCTCTACCATACAAGGTTGGCTTCTCCCATATGGTCTTAAAAACAACTAGTTGTTTTCGCATCCTCTTATCCCTTTTTCCTATATGGCTTATGGTTACAAGACTGCACCCTAAGTGGGGTTTTCTTCAGGTCGAGTGCATCATAGTCAAGATTTTCCAAGAATGTCCAGGTACGTTCCAGACGCCCCAGGCACTCTTGGCTCAACCGTGCACCTTGGCGCCTTGATCATATTCTGCAATCCTTAGAAGAGACCCTCATTCATCCAACCTAAGTCATAATCTTAGGTTGAAAATCCGAGGTATCTCTCCTGGATGGGCTTTATTGACCCCAAATCTCCATGACTCAAGTTCCAGGGGCGGTGTAACCTTTTCCCTGAGTCATGAAACATGTACCCCCTTCTATGACGTACTTTAAGTCTTACATTTTCCTCTTGCAAAATTTTGATCCCGCGAACTAGGATGTACACCATAGTAGGTTCGCCCCTTTCTGGTATATCATTAATCTTTGATTATCTCTGCGAAATTTTCGCGTATTTTTATTTCTTTTTGGATATGTATAATTTCGCAATTACTCTTTCATAAGTTTTTCACATACATCCATTTTGTTTCAATTATTCATCACTTCTCAATCTACTCTTTTCCAGAACTTCTTATAGGTAATATCTCTTTAAGTATAATCTTTTCCATGGCCTATCATCAAGTATATGACCCACATCTTTACCCTCAGGATCCATCAATCTATACACCCCTGTTCCGACTATCTCTTTAATGATGTATGGCCCATCCCATTTTTTCGCTAGTTTTCCACCATTTTCTCGCTGATATATTGGTGTTTCTCGCAACACCAAATCACCTGGTTGAAACTCACGTTTTTTGACACGCTTATTATATTCTCGAGCTAATCTTAGCTGATAGTTTTCCAATGCTGTAAAGCCCTTTCTATTTTTTTTCTTCTAACTCATCAAGCTTGGTTAAAATCATGTCCGCACTAAGATTTTTCTCCCATGCCTCTCTTTTTGTTGTAGGAATAATAACTTTTGTTGGTAGCACAGCTTCAACTCCATATGTTAAACAAAAAGGTGACATTCCAGTAGCTTCTCGCCTAGTTGTGTTGTAAGCCCATACTGCATTATGCACTTGTTCGCACCATGCGCTATTATGTCCTTCTAATTTATTCTTCAATATGTTTGTGATTGTCTTATTTGTTGCTTCTGCTTGTCCATTGGCATGTGAATATAGAGGGGTGGACTTTCCACACTTTATCTTAAATACGTTGAGCAATATTTTTTATGTTCTTCCCTTCAAACTGTTTCCCATTATCAGATACCAATTGTGCGGGAACTCCAAATCTGCAAATGATATTTTGAAATATGAATGTAAAGATGTATTTGTCGCGAATATGATGTACTGCCTTTACTTCTGCCCATTTTGTGAAATAATCTGTAGCGACAATTAAATATCTTCTTTGTCCAAATCCAGGTAAAAACGGTCCCACAATATCCAAACCCCACTTTCCAAAGGGCCATACACTTGTTGAAGATGATAATGGTGCTCCAGGTGCATGTATTTTCTTTCCGTGTCGCTGAAAATCTTCGCAACGCCTTGATATTTTCTTTCCGTCTTCATGCATATATGGCCAATAATAACCTTGAATTTTTGTTCAGTATGCCAAAGATCATCCTCCACTATGATTTCCAACATCCCCACTATGTAACATCTACAATATCTCTTCTCCTTATTTTCGTGTTAAACATCTGAGTGATGGTCCATTAAAGGATCTTCGATATAATACCCAATCTCTTAATTCATAATTTTTCGCACGGCTTTTTAACTTGTGCGCCTCCAATCTATTCCTTGGGGTTTCTCCTTTCGCTAAGTATGCATGAAGTTCTACTCTCCACTCTTCGATATTAGGCATTTGTTCTTCTTCTCCACCTTCTATTATCATTACATCTACTTCTTCCTCCTCTTCTTTGTTTACTGATGGTGATTATAGTGTCTGTATCTTTATGCATCTCGCAGCTGGATCTGTCATCATGCTTGAAATGAAAGCATAAGCATCTGTAAGTCTATTGTCTTTCCTTGATATGTGCCTCCACTTTATTTTTGGGATTTTCGCTGACAATTCTTCAACAAGTTTTTTGTATTTCTTCAAGGATGGTTCATTTGTAGTGTACTTTCCTTTTATTTGGCGAATAACTAATCATGAAGTCACTGGTGATTCTCATATTCTCCAACTTCATTTCTATTGCGAATTTTAGGGCATGTACCACAGCTTCATATTCTGTTTCATTATTAGTGGATATGAATTCCAGTCTGAAGGAAAAAGCCATTTTGGTTCCTTCTGGCGAAATTAAGACAATTTCAATTCCATTACCTTACCCATTTGACAATCCATCTACTAATATTTCCCATCTATCGGGTTCTGTCAACAGATCTCCTGGGTTTCCATGTTCTTCTTCCACATTCATCATTTCCTCCACAGCTTCATCATCTTCTAGAGGAAATTCTGCTAAGAAGTCTGCGACAACTTGTGATTTTGGTGAAGACAATATTTCATACTTAAGTTCGAAATGTCCTACTTGTGCATTCCATATCTCCACCCTGCCTAACCTTTTTGAATTCTTCATCACTGATTCAATTGGTATCTTTGTCAAAACCCTTATTTTGTGTGCCTGAAAATATATGTGAAGCTTAAACGCTGCATAAACTAATGTCAGAATTCGTTTTTCAATTTTTGAATAATTTTTCTCTGCGGCATTAAACGTTTTGTTGATGTAGTAAATCGGTTTTTCAACTCCTGCATCAATTCGCAATAGCACAAAACTTAATGCATGCGAAGTTGTCGCAAGATAGATTAATAATTCTTCTCCTGGCTCAGCCTTTTACAAAATAGATATACTCATTAGATGTTCTTTTATTCCTTGAAAAGCTTTCTCACATTCACCTGTCCATCTGAATTTTGTACCTTTTTTGAGTATATTGAAGAAATGTTTACATTTGTCTGAAGATCGCGAAATAAACCTTCCCAGCGAAGCCAAGAGTCCATTTAACTTATGTACATCCTTCAACGTCGCTGGTGTTGGCATATCACGAATTGCTTGCACTTTCTATGGTTCAACCTGTATTCCTTCTTTTGATACAATATAGCCTAGAAATTTTCCATACGCAACCCCAAAAATACACTTCTCTGGATTTATCTTAATGTTAAAGTGTCGCATCTGTTCAAAAATTTCCTTCAGATCTTGTACATGGTCTTTAGCTTCTTTACTTTTTATTAACATGTCATCTACATACACCTCTAATGTTTTATGTATCCACTTTGCGAACACCTTCTCCAACATCCTTTGATATGTTGCTCCATCATTTCGCAGACCAAATGGCATTTTTGTATAACCCTCTTGGAGCGTAAAAAGAAGTATGCTCTTGATCTTCTTCAGCGAGAGGAATTTGATTATAACCTTTGTACCCATCTAGAGAAGATATTCTATCATTTCCCGCCGCTGGCTCAACCATTTGTGGAATATCTGGTAATGGAAAGCTGTCTTTCGGACATGCTTTATTTAGATCAGTAAAGTCTATACAAATTCTTATCCCCTTATTTTTCTTTGGGACCACAACCATGTTGGCTATCCACTCCGGATATTTAGCTTATCTTATAATTCCTGTATCAAGCATCTTCTGTAACTATTCTTCTATTTGGGGATGATATGTTGTTGTGATTTTTCTTATTCTTTGTTTGAATATTATTGCACTTTTGTTAATCTCCAACTTATGACACGCCACAGACGGTGTTTGTGGGTGAAAACTATTACTGCCGGTTTTGGTAATTTGGGGTGTGTGGATGAGGAATGAATCTAAACCTTAAATAAATGCACTGCGCGGTGAGTGCTTGTAGATTCGAGAGGTCAACCTGTGCAAGTCCGGCCTAAACCAAAAAGAATGGCCGTTCCAGACTTGTCTCGGTCACAAAGTATATGAGATGGGGTTGATCTTAGGGAGGGAAGCGAAGAAGTTGTTGAGATTGTGAAGGTGTAGGCTTGTTTATGACTTGTAAAATAAAGGTGAGCCAGGCTTGTAATTAACGCAAGCAGAATTTGAGTGTTAACACTTGGTTTCTGTGTTATGCTTTCTCTGTTCTGTTGTTGTCTTCCCTTCAAAAAATAGGGCGGAGATCCTATTTATACAAGTCTTTTAGCCTAAACTTCGTATCTCGTGGGAAGTGGAAAAAGTGGAGTGATGGAGTAGCGGAGTAGTGTGTTGGTGTCACACGACCAGGCTTGCCCACTTCTCCCATCATCACTAACCGTCCACGACTTCCTGACATGTTCATGTGATGGCACATTGTGCGCTGCACGCTGTAAACCGCCAGACAAATACCCCAGTATATATCCACCAGTTTGTGACATGATTGATGCCTCGAGTGTGTGGATCATGGGACCCACATAAAGTAGCATGTAATACTACGTTATTTAGGAAATTGATACTTGTGAAGTATCGTGTGTATACTATGCAGGTAATGCATCGAGTATATTAGGCATGTATGAAGCATCGTTGTTTGAGAGTCTCAAAGAAACTTCATGTTCAGCCTACTTCATGTGATGGTTTGGAAGTTGCGCATGCAAACCCTCCATTGACCGATCATGTGGTGTGGTAGAGTGACTGGTGGTGATCACCATGACGCCATACTGACCAATTAACTCCTGACCAGGGCTGTATAGCCAAGCCGGTGAAGTTGGACGGATGAGATGATCTTTGAGATACTCATCTGTGACCGTTGATGGAATTGGGGTTTATGAAAAGGTGCGCAAGCATCACTTTTCATCTTGGTCGAATCCAAGCTTGGGACACAACTTTGGCTAGGCCGGTCGTGCATGTTTGTAGACAACATGACGGTGCAGGCGCCCATACCTCATTGTCTCACGAAAGTGTAATCTAGCCACTCAATTATTCCTGCGAAGTTGTGTGGTTGAGATCAATTTGCGACAGAAAATTGGTGCCGCAAAAGCCGCATGCCGTACCAACTTCGAGCGGTCATTCCAAGACGACCAGGCTTGGACGATTGGTCCAACGTAAGGGTGCACAAGGTACGGTTCGGCTCGGTTCTTTCCAAGTCCGAGTACCTGTACCTCTCCCTAACCTCGGTTCCAAAATTTCCGGTACATGTACCTTATAACTCGGTTCTGGTACCCTTCGGTACCGGTACCAATCGGTACTTTTTGCAAGATTTTAAGAGGTTGCTTATCGTTCTTGAGAGGTTGCTTATCGTTCTTTTCCTTATGTTTCTCTAGTGCATCTGATATAAGAATATCGATACCCGTCGACTCTATTTCCCCGTTTATAATGTTAGCCATGTCAGCCATCATAAAACAAACAAGGTTAGCAGTGTCAGCTCTTAAAGTTGAAAATTTTGCTTTCATTATGGAAACTCGTTTCTCGTTCTTGTTCTTCCAGCCTCATATTTAAGAGCAACATTGTTAAATGCTTACACCGAAACTCTTTTCTCAAGAGCTTTTTTCCCAGCCTTCTCTAGATCTCGCTCATCTTTAAGAGCACAACTGCTTGATTCTATGTCGGAAACTCTTTTTGCAAGAGCTTGTACGTCAGCCTTCTCTAGATGATCTCCTTCATTAGCTACACCTTTTAACAGTTTTGTAGCTGGTGTTTTTCTTGAAAGACTCGGCAGCCTATAAAAAGGAGAGTCTAGTTTCTCGCGAAACTATGTATAGGATTCAATTCAAGGTATGTTACTCGGTGAATTAAAGGGTATGTATAGAATCTGTTTGGTGATGCATTAGATTTGCACGGTATATTCATAGAATTAAAGTAAGGATGTAACTATTCGGTACACTCAGTCCGGGACTACACGGGACTTGTATTGGACCGTGTACCTGTACCCCCAGAGGTCGGTTCCTATTTTTTGGACCGGTACCTGTACCCCATTCCTCGGTTCAGTACAAAATCAGGCACGGATCCACCGGTTCCGGGACGGTCCATCGGTCCATCTCGGTTCCTGTGCACCCTTACTCCAACGTGTAGGTGGTAGGCTGGTGTTCACGCCTATGCCTTACCATCCCATGAAAACATGATCTAAGCCACTTAATTCGTCCGGCGAAATCGAGCGACTGAGATTAGTTTGCAATTTGGAAGGAGCGACCACGCATGTTGGAGGCGCGTGAACCGAGGAGAAAATGAGAGTTTGGTCTTGGCCGATCAGGTGAGGGGACATACGGGTCCACGGTGGTCATGTTGGTATGACCGGACATACTTTGATCTAATCTCGGACCCTCCATTCGTTCTATAGAAAATGGACGCTCGTGATTCAAAACCCTAATTTTGGGTTTCAAGGCCGTGCGTCTTGCTCCATTCAGGCGCACGATTTGGAATTACCAACCATGATTGGTCCTGACCGATTGGTCTGGTATGTAGGTGGGCCCACGGTGATTGTGTTGACATACTCCATGCCCTTTGAATCTACATCTGCACTCCATCTATACCTGCGAAGATGGATGGTTGAGACTATTTTGCGACACATGTAATGTGCCGCAAACCCTAATTTAGGGTTTTGCCTCCATACTGCTATGGTTTGGACGTTTTGGAAAGCTAGGCCAATATTTTGGGGAGACCGACCATGCGGGGCCTGTATTGGTTCGGCAACGGATATTCCATATATGCTTGGGGGTTATGGAATCGATCTGGGCCATCCAATCATGATGGTGGAGTTGGATGGTCATGATCATATCCATACTGATACAGTCAGTCCAGATGCTCAATCGGGCTAGTATAACACATCGAGAGTGGCTCAATCGGGCTAGTATAACACACCGAGAGTTGTATCTTGTACGGGTATTTCGTACATGCTTTCATTATAATGCTTGGAGATTCGTGTTGCTTTGCTGAGAGCAAAACTCAGTCATCATGCCACACTGATAATGAGTACAGGAAATACAAGGCTGGTTACGCATTAATTAATAATGCTATAAATTCACAGGGTATATGAGATTGTTGCTACATGCTCCAACCTAGATGAATTTCGTGTATCTTATTCACAGAATGGGATTGTTGCCACATGCTCCATTCTAGGTGAATTAGTAAAGTGAAGGAGTATCCATCACTTATTAATGGCCTTATCTTTTACAAGATGTTAGCGCATAATTTTTTGGCCTTTACAATTTTAGCCTTTATATGAAAATCCTCCATCAACATTAAGTCCCCTGCCTAGCATATAATGGTTACACTATTGTGGGGTAGGCATGAGATGGTGACAGTTAAAGATAAAACTTACAAGACAAAGTTAGATGTTACCAGGAGAGACGGGTCGTCTTGTCCTTCGAGCATGTCACGTTCAAGAGACATCCAAAGCAGCTCCCCTAACATGATGTCGGTTTGTCTCGCTTGATGGATCATTACGCCTGTTTTTTCAGGCCGCTTGCGCGCTGATCGAACGTGGGCTTGATGTGCCTGCTTCGGTTAAACGTGGATCCACTGCGTGCCTACTTTTGTTGAACGTGGGTCCACTGCGTGCCACGTGCCTGCTTCGGTTAAACGTGGGTCCACTGCATGCCACGTGCCTGCTTTGCTTGGGTCAGGTTGTGCATGCTTCGACCAATATGGGGATGGTATCAAGTGGGACCCGCCGCATGCCTGACTGAACGCCGACCTTGTGTTTCGAATGAAAACCTGCCCTACTGCATGCACCTATTTTATTCGAATACCAGCCTTGTGACTTTGATCAATAACAGACTTGAAACTTGAGCAATACCGGACTTGTGACTTGATCAACTCCGTACTTGAAACTGGAGAAATACCGGACTTGTGACTTGATGAACTCCGGACTTGAAACTTGAGCAGACTTGAAACTTGATCAACTCCGGACTTGAAATTTGATCCGGACTTGAAAATTGATCCGGACTTGTAAATTGATCCGGACTTGAAAATTGATCCGGTCTTGAAAATTGATCCAGACTTGAAAATTGATCCGGAATTGTAAATTAATCCGGACTTGAAAATTGATCCGAACTTGTGGCTTGATCAACACCAGACTTGAAACTTGAGCAATACTGGACTTGTGACTCCAACGTGAATGTGTGTTCTGTCATGTATGACTACACATCTCACGCACTTTTATATAACTACTGACTCCTGCCTTTTTTTGTAGAGTAAATAAAATAACTCCTGTTGAGATGTCTTTTGGGGATAATGCTGGTGCCAAGTCAGGAGGTGTTGACAGCTTCAAAGATATGCCGAACATTCATGATGAGTTGTTCACCACGCCCTTTCAACTATATGAAAATATCTGTTCCACAAGATAACCCTTCTCCTATCGACTTCAAGGTTTTCATGCTCCGCTGGACTCTCATGAAGAATGGATGAGACGTATGTTGAGCAATGAGTACATCAAAGATAACTTGACTAGAGCGCAGATTATTGATGTAGCTTTAGTGTTGAAACAGCTCGAGAGGATGTTAAAATGGCTTCTGGTGCGAACGTTGAGGTGGATCCTGGAGAGAGTGTTGAGGCAGGATCCTGAAGCGAACGTGGGTCCCGGAGAGAGCGTTGAGGCGGTTCTTGAATAGACCATTGAAGCAGTTTCTGCTAGAGGGAGCGTTTAAGTGGCTTCCTCTTCAGTTCGATTTACCCTTGCGAATTCCATGCTTCTTTACTGACCATCTCTCTCGTGTCGAAGAAGTCCTTGACTGACGATGAAGGAACTTCATGCTGAGCCTCAGTCCCCAAGCGTGGTTTACATGGTTTGTTCGTAGTGGTTATTGTCGAGACAGATATGGAATATCTTGGATGTTATTTCATCATTGTGGGAGTCGTGCATGTTGTACTGGAGTTAGAGTTTACGGAAGCACAGGATGTTGTATCTCGGTGGTTTTCCTCTTGATTCTTCAGGGAGCTGCTGGTAAGATATATGCCCTAAGAACATTATGAGGCTCTTCATTACCGGCATGCCTGGTTCTTTCTATCAGGGCATATGTTGTTGTAGATGAGCGTTCAACAGCTCCAGAGGATGACCAAAAGCGCATATTCTCCAACATAGCTTGATAGACATGTACCACTGTATGATAAAGTGACTTTCCTGGATATTGTTCAATATGATGCGTGGACATCGTTATCTTCTTGAGGCTGCTCCCTTGAGGTATCGGCTCCAGTGGAAGATTGCCACCATAAAGCGTTGATACGTTGCGCCGGCATTTTTTAAACCAAATTGAAGTACAGTATAATAAAAATTTCCGAGAGAAGTTCGAAAAGCTATCTTACTTGCGTCATGCTCTTATATCCTTATCTGGTTGTATCCGCTATATCCATCCATGGAGGAGAACATGCCGTGTCCGCGGGTTGCATATACTAACATGTCGATGTTAGTTAGAGGAGGATCATTTTTGGGGAAGCATTCAAGTCTCTGGAATCCAAGCAACACCTGATCTCGTGTCTGAATTGCCTTAGAGATTGTTTGACCGGCCTGGATCAGAGATTGTATGAATGCCTACACAAGGTTGAGCTGATGGAGATAGGCCTAGGAGATTCCTCATCGTCGAGCTCATCAGTTTTGGAGTTGGTGCCATCTTGCAGCTATCGTGGAGCGTCTAGCACTTGTTCTTGTGGTTCGTTGCTGTTGTAGCATTCCATTGGGTGGAGAGACTGGATAACAGTATCCCCTGCTAATTGATAATGGCAGCGTCGGCATACCATTTTCCCTTTCTGATCACGACTCGCCACAAAAGTTCGTTCCCTCTTCGTGTTAACGTGGTCGTTGCTTCACAGGATGGAGAAGAATTCTTCGTCAGCGAAGATGCATCGTGGGTTTTAGCCCTCAATGATGCAAGCAAATATTCTTCCTGAATTAACGCCCATGTGGGGAGTGGGATGCAACGACCTTGTCTGATTTTTTCTGCGGAGCTTCTCCCGTATGTGCTGGTTTGGTTTCCCTCGAAGCCCGTCATTGTGGTAGGCTTCCGTACGACCTTTCCTGGGAGAACCTTGGATATTCCGAGAGTCTTGGGAGCAATCGTATTTGAAGACGTTCCTGTGTCGATAAGGTCCGTCTTGAACTCTGAATCCTTGATGCGTGCGGTGACATGTAGGGCACGGTTGTGACCTTCCTCTGGTTGATTGCAGAAAAACGTCTCCGCGCGCTGATTCTTCGAGAGGTGTGAAAGTTCGCATAAACTTTCCACTAGAGAAACCGATTCCCGATCCACCGGCCTCTGGTTCATAGTGAAACTATTGACTTGAGGAGGATCGTTGTGAGGATCAGTCTCCAGTGTAGGAGTTTCCATGAAAGGACCGCTCATATCTGATGTCGCTTCTTTGATCAGGTCCATGTAGGTCCACGCCGCTGAAGTACCTTCTCCGGTACGTTGAATGCGTTCCTTGTGGGCTCCAGGGGATGTCGCGGCTCATGTGGAAATAGATCAGTTAATGTCTTAAGAAAAGTGATTACCTCTTTCTGAGCATGCAGCCATATCCGTTTGAGTCTTAGCAAGGACTTCCTGCCTCTCCATCAAATTTGCGATGGTAATGGGAGATAGTCCTCCTCTCGTCCCTCCGGCTTCTCGTCCTGATGAAGGAGTGGAAGTTGTTTCTCTGGTGACTATCGAAGGTGTTACACTTGAGGATATGCCGGGATTTGCGGCTGCTCTGGATATGGTGATGGGATATTTACACTTACTGGAATATTTCCTGCTACGCTGGTACTGACGGTAGAGGTGACGGCTCCACGAGATGTATTGACCACAGTATCTCCACTGACAGGTACATCGACGCCGGGAGTGTTATCCACACTAGTTCCATCAGAATTGATTGCTGATCCGGACCTGAGTTCCACCATCTTGAAATGAGTTGTTGATTGAATTGGTTCTAAGATCTATCCTTTTTAAATTGACAAAATCGAATCGGATTTCGAAGAAATTGACTTTAGAACCGAGAGATCAACCTCCCACTGTGGTCGCCAATTGTTTGTGGGTGAAAACTATTCTTGTCGGTTTTGGTAATTTGGGGTGTGTGGATGAGGAATGAATCTAAACCTTAAAAAAATGCACTGCGGTGAGTGCTTATAGATTTGAGAGGTCAATCTGTGCAAGTCCGGCCTAAACCAAAAAGAATGGCCGTTCCAGACTTGTTTCGGTCACAAAGTGAAGGAGATGGGGTTGATCTTAGGGAGGAAGCGAAGAAGGTGTTGAGATTGTGAAGGTGTAGGCTTGTTTATGACTTGTAACAGAAAGGTGAGCCAGGCTTGTAATTAACGCAAGCAGGCTTTGAGTGTTAACACTTGGTTTCTGTGTTATGCTCTCTCTGTTCTGTTGTTGTTTTCCCTTCAAAAAATAGGGCGGAGAACCTATTTATACAAGTATTTTAGCCTAACCTTCGTATCTCGTGGGAAGTGGAAAAATTGGAGTGATGGAGTATTGGAGTAGTGTGTTGGTGTCACACGACCATGCTTGCCCACTTCTCCCATCATCACTAACCGTCCACGACTTCCTGAAACATTCTTGTGATGGCGCGTTGTGCGCTGCACGCTGTAAACCGCCAGACCAATACCCCAGTATGTATCCCCCAGTTTGTGACATGATTGATGCCTTGAGTATGTGGATTGTGGGACCCACATAAAGTAGCATGTAATGCTACGTTATTTAGGAAATTGATACTTGTGAAGTATCGTGTGTATACTATGCAGGTACTGCATCGAGTATATTAAACATGTATGAAGCATCGTTGTTTGAGAGTCTCAAAGAAACTTCATGTTCATCCTACTTCATGTGATGGTTTGGAAGTTGCGCATGCAAACCCTCCCTTGACCGATCATTCGGTGTGGTAGAGTGACGGGTGGTGATCACCATGATGCCATACTGACCAATTAACTCCTGACCAGGGATGTATAGCCAATCCCAAGTGAAGTTGGACTGGACGAGATGATCTTTGAGACACTCATCTCACGACCGTTGATGGAATTAGGGTTTATGAAAAGGTGCGCAAGCATCACTTTTCAGCTTGGTCGAATCCAAGCTTGGGACACAACTTTGGCTAGGCCGGTCGTGCATGTGTGTAGACAACATGACGGTGCAGGCGCCCATACCTCATTGTCTCACGAAAGTGTGATCTATGTCATGTCCCTTTGTGATTATTAGTATTTCTTGTTATGGGCTACCCATTTGGGGCACCCTTTGTTTGGTGTAGGTTGCCCTTGTCATGAGTATCTCCTTTATATGCAGTACTGGTACCATTTGTAAAGGCAGCTAATGAAATGAATTATTGAGTTCTTCTTTATCTCACCTCTGTTATCTCTCAACCCTAACTTCTCTTCTCATATTATTTTCTTCTAATTCTCATCTTAATTATCTTCAAATTAATACCTAGAGCTGTTTATGTATATTAATTGTAGTGTAATCACTACAAGTGGTATCAGAGCACTCGATTCCTGTGTGACCGAGTGAGAATGGTAATCCAATGGGATACGATTGAAGCTAAATTGAATAATTCGTGGAAGAATTTATGGAAGAATCCAATTATTGAATTGGAAGCTCACCTGAAGAACTATACTGCTCAGTTGAAGGACTTGGCAGATTGTATAAATAAATTGAAACCTGATGGAGACTGTCTCGAACCCTCATCTGGAATTACACCCAAAACCGACGCAGATTTGGAACTAATTCCTAATAATTCAGTTTCAGTGAGTGATTTGACTCAACAAACTTCAATTCCTAGTGCAACAGATGAAGTTGGAAGGGTTATAAATGGTGAGGTCAAGGATTCAACTCGTTGAATGAGTTCAATGGAAATGATTCTACTCCTCTAGCAATGAAGGAAGGTAATTATAGATCTAAACTCAAGTCTGGTTCCTCTAATGTTGTTATTCTTTTCGAGAATGCTGATTATATGAGCAAATTTAGTAAAATGTTTTCACTCCCAATTATAGAGATGTGTTATGAAAAGTTCCATGTTCTTAAGGCCTTATTCATTGTCGACAACAAGCTGTGTGGTAAATATGTTTTTGCCGTAGTTTCGATTTGGCTCGCACCTTATTTGATCCAGGGAAGTGGTTTGAGAACACTCAGGAGCTTATTGTGCAAATGCTTGGTAGTGGTAGAAAGAGTTTCAGCTGTAGCAATGAGTATCTTAACTTGCAGTTGGAATGTAGTTTACTTGAATTGTCTGATAGGGTAATGAGCAGTTTGAGTAGTGGAGGATGTCTCTGTTGTGGCCAGGATATTGTTGGAAGGGTAATTGATCGAGGAAAGTGGTTTACATTGATCTGGAGATATTTTCATTATAATAACGACAGTTTTGATTTCAGTTTTGGTTTACTTAAATTGGGGTTGCTTGTTCTAAATGGGCTGATTTCAAAACACATGCATCATTTTATACTTTTGCATTCTAATTCGATTGTATGCTTGGTTGTTAGAGAGGGTACCAGCAGTGAAACCTGTTTGGTTCGTAACACAGGCATCACTCAAAGGGAGTATAACTATTTGGTTCTCTCATCTCACTTTGAATTTACTGTGTTGTCTTTCGGATTTTGGAGTATGAGAAACGTATGTGGTTATGTTTTGGTTTTCTTAGAGCCACTTGGAATTTGTAGCTGTATTGCTTATGTACCTGGTAGTAATACATGGTATTTAGGCCGGAAGGAATTCATTGTAAAAATGGCGAGAAGTAGTGAGATGCTTGTACGGACTAATGGTGGGAAGAGTAGAGGGTATCTTTTGCTCGGTCAAATATGTATAGAAACTGTTGGTGAAGAGAGTTGGATTACTTCAGGTTTGGCACCAAATTACTCCTTTTCGTTTTACATCAACATGTTTCTTAGTATTTCATACTATAAACATAAGCATGGAAAGATTGTTGGTGTTGGTACTGCGCATTTATCCTTGTGTATGGAAAGTAAAAATGTTGAGGACTATGATGAGAGTCATACACCAATACATGGAAAAAAAGAGGCCGACTTCTCAATATTATCAACATTAGTCGTACATAAATTCTGGAACCAAAGATATATTCTTATGCTGATCCTTTCATCCTTAAAGAGCGGTGTAAGTCTTTTCAGAACTGGATTATCCTTGTATGGTCTACTGCCTTCAGTTGAAGTCTATGGGAGAATTGCTAGTCGAGGACAAATGATAGAGGTAGACAACGACAATTGTATTCATGACCAGTACCTAGCAGTGAGTAGATGGAAAAATTACAGGATAAGACTGTATGTAAGGGCAGTAGTGGCTACTTTTGTTTTGGTTACTGTTCGGCAACACCTTCCCTGTGACAGTAGAGTCCTTTCCTCGTGGTCAGGAAACAAGATGCATTATAACAGGGTAGAGTTTTTGGACTGGAAAATGGGATTGCAGAACATCGTCATACAAGTTAATGGAGCTGTTGCTGGTACTGTACCTGGTGTAGAGATATTGGGACTGAGGATTTTATTACTCCCCTCACCATCACTACTGGAAGCTGAAATGTCAGGTCTTGCTTCAGGTTTGACAACAATTTTTTATTTCCCTTCTTACTGCTTGAGGTTTGCGAGTATTTCATATTTCAGCAATGAGTTGGAAAAAGTCATTGCTAGAAGTGTTGGAAAATTCTTGTTGCGTGCGAAAATGAGGAGTAATGACATGAATTTAGGAGTTGGTAGTGAGATATTCTATAGGGCACTTCAACTGTTCCTTAGCTTGCAATCTACTGAACTTAGAAGTGTGGTGTCAGATGTTTACTTCCCTGACATTTATTGGAATCACAAGAGTATAAAGCAAGGGTTGAAGACGGTGAAAATGCTCCTAGTCAGATCCACATCTCCTATATACAATCGATTAATTGAACTCTTTTCTCAACACCAGAGGTGCATTAGGGAAGTTAAGGTCAATATGAAGTCTTTTTCACCTTGGTGTGAGAATTATCATGACACTTCCGTGGTTTATGTGGGCACGACTATGAAGAATGTGAGGTATACTTATCAGCTACAAATATGTAGGCTCATTGGGTTTACACAGCCAATTACTCTTACCATTTTTGTCGTTGATTATGACGTGTTCTCTATAGGCACTGGGATTTTCGTTGTAGTAGAAATCATGTCCAGGTATGGAGCTTGAAGTTTACATGACAGTCACCAAGGGTCTCTGGGCTGGGTCTTAAGTCTGTCAAGGTCGAGAAGCCGGTACATCACTGAGCCTTTCCTTGTCCAAGCTGAATTCAAGTTATCATCAGTAGCCTTCGTGTTAGAATTAAAGTTATCGTCCCATGCTGTGTACAAGGAGCTGCAGCAAAAGAGTTCTCCCAGCAGAAATCCATGTTCTGGGCTTGGCTTTTTTATGTTTTGGGCCCTACAAGAAAAACTCATTGTTTCATTATCTCCCAATGGGCACTACTGGGAATGCCATGTACTTGTTGTGGTCAAAGATGTTGTGATTCAGTTCTCATCCTCGAGTACAAGGATAGTTTGAAGGAGTGGATATTTGTCATGTCCCTTTGTGATTATTAGTATTTCTTGTTATGGGCTACCCATTTGGGGCACCCCCTTGTTAGGTGTAGGTAGCCCTTGTCATGAGTATCTCCTTTATATGCAGTACTGGTACCATTTGTAAAGGTAGCTAATGAAATGAATTATTGAGTTCTTCTTTATCTCACCTATGCTATCTCTCAACCCTAACTTCTCTTCTCATCTTATTTTCTTCTAATTCTCATCTTAATTCTCTTCAAATTAATACCAAGAGCTGTTTCTGTATATCAATTGTAGTGTAATCACTATAATCTAGGCCACTCAATTCGTCCTGCGAAGTTGTGTGGTTGAGATCAATTTGTGACAGAAAATTGGTGCCGCAAAAGCCGCACGCCGTACCAACTGAAGGCGTTTCAAGACGACTGTGCTTGGTCGGTCTTGGCTGATTACTCCAACGTGTAGGTGGTAAAACATGTTCACACCTATGCCTTACCATCCCATGAAAACATGATCTAAGCCATTTAATTGTCCTGTGAAATCCAGCTACCGAGATTAGTTTGCAATTTGGAATGAGCGACACGCATGTTGGAGGCGCCTTGGCCGAGGAGAAAAGGAGAGCTCGGTCTTGGCCGATCAGTGAGGGGACAGACGGGTCCACGGTGGTCATGTTGGTATGACCGGACACCGCTTGATCTAATCTCGGACCCTTCATTCGTGCCGGAGGAAATGGACGCTCGTGATTCAAAACCCTAATTTTGGGTTTCAAGGCCGTGCATCATGCTCCATTCAGACGCACGATTTGGAATTACCAACCATGGTTGGTCCTGACCGATTGGTCTGGTATGTAGGTGGGCCCACGATGATTGTGTTGACATACTCCGTGCCCTTTGAATCTACATCTGCACCCTCCATCTATACCTGCGAAGATAGATGATTGAGACTGTTTTGCGACACATGTAATGTGCCGCAAACCCTAATTTAGGGTTTTGCGTCCATACTGCTATGGTTTGGACGTTTTGGCAACAAGCTATGTCAATCTTTTGGGAGGCAGAGCCATGCGGGCCGCATTGGTTGAAGCGGATATTCCATACCTGCTTGGGGTTATGGAATCGATCTGGGCCATCCAATCATCTTTGGTGGAGTTGGATGGTCGTGATCATATCGGTGATACATTGATCCGGATGCTCAATCGGGCTAGTATAACACACCGAGAGTGGCTCAATCGGGCTAGTATAACACACCGAGAGTTGCAGGCTGTACGGGTATTTCGTACATGCTTTTATTATAATGCTTGGAGATTCGTGTTGCTTTGCTGAGAGCAAAACTCATTCGTCATGCCACACTGATAATGAGTACGAAATACAAGGTAGTTTACGCATTAATTAATAATGCTACAAATTCACGTGGTATATGGGATTGTTGCTACATGCTCCAACTTGATGAATTTCAGGTATTTTATTCCGCAGGGGATTATTGCCACATGCTCCATTCTAGGTGAATTAGTAAAGTGAAGGAGTATCCATGGCCTTATCTTTTACAAGATGTTAGCGCACAAATTTTTGGCTTTTACAATTTCAGCCTTTAAATGAAAATCCACCATCAACAGACGGATCTATTCCAGGCATCTCATCCATGTTCCATGCGAAAATATCTTTATATTCTCGCAAAAGACTAATAGTTTTTTCTTCTTCATCTGCCTCCATTTTGGTCCCAATCCTTAGCATTTTGAGTTCTTCTTTAGTTCCAACATTCACTTCCTTTGTTGGTTCTGCCGCGGTGTAACTGGCTTTAGGTTCTCCCATGGGTGTTGCTTCTTTTATCGACTTTGCAAGTTCGTTTCCTTCTTCTGAAATTTCGTTGGGTATTCCTTTCCCTTCCTCTTCTCTGATCATGTAAATTTTAAACTCTTCTTATTTCTTTGCCTATTTCGCTATTCTTCTGCGAGTTTTTCTCTTCTTTGCACGTCCTTCATAACACTTCACTTCAATTTGATAACATAATTTCGCACTATCAGTATCTCCTCTAACTTCACCAATTCCACTTGGCATAGGAAATTTGATGCATTGATGTAATGTTGATGCTACGGATTTAATTGCGTGTATCCATGGCCATCCTAGAAGCATGTTATATGGCGATTCCATATCCACCACACACAGTGTTATTTGTGTTTCAATTTCTCCTAGGGAAATTCGCATCATTATTTCTCCTTTAGGTTTTGTTGTAGATTTTCAAAGCCATGAATATGATACGTTGAATGAGTCATTTCTTCATCTTTGTATCCCATTCTTTTGTATGCATGATAAAAAATTATATTCACTGAACTTCCTGTATCCACCAAAGTTCCATTCACCACCCATTCTTCCATGGTTTTTGTGGATTTCCTCTTTTATTTCCGTGTGGTTACTGTGATTACCAAAGGAGATGTGTGGCTCAAGTTTTCTCTTGGTACCTGTAGATGGTGGATTTTCGACAAAGGCTAAATTCGTAAACCCATAATTACACAAACCTCTGACTCAGCAATCAGGCGTAAATATGGAGACACGGGTCTCTCATCGAATCCTCTGAAGGAGAATACTTTCTCTCAGAGTGTATATAGATATGTAGTCTCACAGTTTGACAACGGCATATCTCATGAGTACTGAATACTTCATCCATAATTTCTATTACGGGATGAACAACTCCTCAATAACTTGCTCCGCTAGTATAAAATCATAAATTAATCATTCCTAAATTCTTGGATTCATCCGTTAATTTCTAAAATATTCAAATATTTTCGTGATATCTCATTACGCAAACCGTGGTTATTCCCAACATAAGTACATGGATTAGTAATATTGACGTACGTGCATCGATTACCACCTTTGAAATGGAGCCTTGTCTCAAACCTAAATTCTTGGATTCATCCGTAGAATTTCGAAAATATTCAAATATTTTTGCAAATATTTCATTACGCAAACCGTGGTTCTTCCCAAAGAAGTACATGGATTAGTAATATTGACGCACGGGCATCAAGGCCGCCTTAAGCGAGCCTTGTCTCAAACCTAAATTCTTGGATTCATCCGCAGAATTTCAAAATATTCAAATATTTTCGCAAATATTTCATTACGCAAACCATGGTTCTCCCAGCCATGAAGTCCATGGATTAGTAATAAATATTAGACGACGGCATCGTAGACTACCGAAAGCAAGCCCACTTAAACTTAAATTCTCGAGTTCATCCGCTAATTGCTGAAAATATTCAAATATTTTCGCAAATATTTCATTACGCAAACCATGGCTCTTCCCGCAGAAGTCCATGGATTAGTAATAAATATTGACGCACGGGCATCGTATACCGCTGAGCAAGCCACCGTCTCGATGGTGCAATTGTATTCAACAATGATACATTAACAACCACCGCACGAGCAAGTATTTCAAAATACGACGAAACGATGAACCTATGCAAAATAGACGAAAAATAACAAATAAATAAAAATTGACCAAGGCGCCGGGAACATGGACCCACTCGACCAAAGCGATCGTGCGTGGTCAACCCCACACCATCTCATATTTTTATCATATTTTTGTTGTTTTCTCCGAGTTCATGAAAACCTTTTGCTTGAACAAATATCCTTTGTTTTGAGGAAACTCCTCAACTTCATGGTGCTTCCTCCCGCTACGGAGGAAATAATATAAAATCAAGGAGAGCATGAGGGGGCGTGACCATTGGCCAACCAACCATGCCTGGTCCCAACCGACCCACACCTCATGATTCCTCATTATTTTATTAATTGCCCTAATTTCATGAAACTCCTTAATCTCATGATATTTCCTTCGTCCCATGAAAAATAATAAAACTTAGGAAACCCTTGTGCACGAAGTCATGGCGATCGGCCAAACCCTAGATGACTCACACATCCCACTCTTTTATTAGCATATTTTTCATGTTTTCATAATCCCATGAAAATTCCCCGATTTCATGATATTTCCTTCAAATTATGAAAATTCCTTCAATCATGAAATAATGCATAAAATAGGAAAACGCACGGGGACCGGGCCTTGGGTCCGCCAAATCATGCCCCAAGCCGGTCCCACATGCTCACACGTCCTTATTTTATTATTTATGATTTTTGATGTTTCCTTCGTCTCATGGAAACTCATTTATTTCAGCAAAACTCCTTCGTTTTATCATATTAGGAAAAATGTTAAGGGACCGGCCCCTTTGATTTTTCCTGAGTTTTACTCATTGGCTGTTTTATCTCCCGAAAGAGCTTAAATCCTAAATATTCCCGCGTTGGGAGATAGAAAATTCTTTTCCGTACGTAATGGAGGTGCAGACCAGCAAAATCCGAGTCTGTATGAGAAATCTATGTTGATTCTACCAAAGGACGCTGATTAGGGTTTCAACCAATCTGGGAGTGCTCAAACGATCAACATTTGATCCCGTGACCACCAGGGCGGTTTTCATGACCCTCTTGGTCGGTCCTCACCTCTTCATACTTCCTTCACTTTTCATTATTTTCCTTCATCCGATGAAGTTTTGACGGTTTTATCAGAAAACCTTAATTTTGTCACATTTTCTCAAACGGTCACTCAAACGAGCACCAGAAAATAGCAAATGTTGTTCCCGTCAAGAAGAAAAACGGTTAGATCAGATGTTGTGTCGATTTCAAGAATCTGAATAAATGTTGTCCAAAAGATGACTTTCCTTTACCCAACATTGACATGCTTGTGGATGCAACCAGCGGTCACGGTATGTTCTCGTTTATGGATGGTTACAGCGGATACAATCAGATCAAGATGTACGAGTATGATGCCAACAAAACTGCATTTCGTACTCCCATATGGAACTTCCACTACACTGTGATGCCTTTCGGATTAAAGAATGCCGGTGCTACCTATCAACGAGCTATGACCGCCATATTCCATGACATGATGCACAAGCAAGTGGAAGATTATGTTAATGACGTCGTGGTGAAATCAAAGACTCGAGCATCTCATTTCCAAGTTATGAGACAAGTCTTTGAAAGATTCAGAGAATATAAATTAAAGATGAATCCTCTGGAAGTGCGCTTTTGGCGTTCCTCGAAAGTTTCGATTCCTAGTCACAAACAGAAGGAATCAAGGTCGATCCGCATAAAACGAAAGCTATTACCACCATGCCTCCTCCACGACCGTGAAAGAACTCCAAAGTTTTATGGGCAAGGTAAATTATATTCACGTTTCATTCCTGGGATTGGCTCAACTTATTGCTTCGTTCACCCCTCTATTGAAGAAAGGATCAAGCTTTACATGGACAACCGTTCAACAAGAAGCATTCCAGAAAATACAGCAGATACTATTATCACCCGCTGTCATGAAATCTCCCTTGCAAGGTTGACCGCTGATACTCTACACGGCATTCAGTGATGTTGCAATTGGAGCACTCCTTGCACAAGAGGATGATGAAGGCATCGAACGGCCGATCTATTACTTCAGTCGTACAATGCGAGATGCTCAACTCCAATACCCAAATGCTGAAAGAGCATGCTTGGCGTTAGTGCATGCAATACAGAAATTTAGGCACTACTTACTGTCCAACAAAGTCATGCTCATCTCCAAGGCAGACCCTATAAAGTTTCTACTATCAAAACCAGCCTTGATAGGAAGACCAGAAAAATGGTTACTTCAGATGTCAGAATTTGACATAGCATGTACTCCACCAAGAGCAATCAAAGGGCAAGCGGTAGCAGACTTACTCGATGCTTTTATAGGAGACGATGCAACAACACTACACGAAGACGTGCCTGGTGAGTTTCCAGATATCTTGATCATCAAAGAAGAAACATGGCTCCTGTACTTTGACGGTTCTGCCACCCCTAGCAACGACACTTGGGGAGCAGGCATAGTGCTCGTCTCTCCATCCGGTGAGGTTTTCTCACATTCATTCAAGCTGTATTTTCACTGCACCAACAATTCAGCAGAATATAAAGCCTTCTTATTAGGATTATCCCTGGATAAACAAGCAGGAGCAACACATCTCGATATAAGGGGAGATTCAAAACTGTTGGTCAACCAAATGAATGGAACGTACTCCCTTAAAGAAATCACACTGGCTCCTTTAACCGAGGCTCAATCTGTTAAATTACTTCGCCAATGCAACGATCATCCATACTCGGACGAACCAACAATAGGCATGCCGACTTCCTAGCAACTCTCGCCTCTAAATTGCAATTAGAAGGAGCAGAGAAGACGATCGATGTACAAAGACGTGCTGTTTCATCTACATGGTTGGCTCAAGTTGAAAATATTCAAGCATATGATTGGCGAGCACCTATAGTTCATGAGCTGAATAGTTCTCTTCGTAAGGGAAAATCAGTCTCAAAGAGTTAAAGAATTATTTCTTACTTCATGGAGCATTATATTATCGAAACCCTGATGGGTCTTTGTCACGATGTCTTGGACCTGACGAGGCAGACGAGAAGCTCAAGCGCATACATGAAGAAACCTGTGGACAGACGCAGGTGGTAACACTTTACCGAAAGCTTCAAAGAATGGGATACTATTGGCTTTCCATGGAGGTTCAATCAAGAGATCTGCAAAAGTCATGTCTTAACTGCCAGACGCCTCCCCATCACTTGGAGGTTCTAACATCCCATCACACCGGGGACTGGAGGGAACCGTACATCAAATATCTTCGGGACAATGAATTTCCGACGGAAAAGAAAGAAACAATCAAGCTCATTCAGAGGGCTAAGAGATTTGTCTTTATCGACGAAATCTTATATCGCAAAAGTTTTAGGGGAAACCTACTGAGATGCTTAGATGAACATGAAATCCCAACAATTCTGAAAGAAATACATGATATAGAACATCAAGGAAAGAAGAAATTATTTCTCCAGATTCATAAGAAATATAATTGGCCGACCATGGAAGATGATGCAAATGTAGCACGCAAGTAAAGATGTCACCAATGTCAAGTCCATGGTAACCTCATTCACACTCCCTTGCCTCCCATTGAACTCTCGAATAGTCCATGGCCCTTTTATAGCTGGGACCTGGACATCATTGGGAAAATCAATCCAGCATCTTCGAAGCAGCATGAATACATCATCACTGCAACCGAATATTTCACCAAATGGGTTGAAGCTGTTCCTCTTCGAAGCACTGATGAGTGCCAAATATTGCATATTCATACACCTTTTCATTGGCACTTAACTCATCTTTCGCGCTTCAAAGTCATATATTATCCCAAATTCTGCATTCTTACCATCTTCAAGAATAAATATTTGTATTAATTAATTTTGTGTTTTTAAGTACTAAATAAAGCTTAGAAGAATTTAGAAGACAAAAGAGAAGAAAGTTGAAGCGTTGCAAATGGCCAAGGCATCGTTGGCAACCTGTTTACAAATTCATGGATTAAACAACCCATGATCCAAAACCCATGATCCAAAACCCAAGACCCAAATCCATTTCCACCTCACCCCCATTGATTATTTCCAAAACATCCACCTCACCCCCATTGGATTCTTTCCAAAACATCCACCTCACCCCATTGTATTCCATTCTATCCATCAATTAAGAAAACATGTTTTGTTTAATTGTTGAGTGGTTGCTACAGTAAAATTGAATCCCAAGTGTGAGAGAATTTTTGTGTATAAATAGAGAGGGTTGTTGTGTTGAAAACTCATCCAAGAATAGCTTGTTCATGTTAGTTTCTTAAATTTCAATTTTGTTGTAATGTTGTTCATGTTCTAATTTCATTTGCTAGGGTTTAAATGAAGCCGTAACTCATTGGTATGTATTCATATCTTGTATCTTGTATCTTGTTCTTGAAAGTTTAGAATTGTTTAAAGGTATAATTTAATCCAAGTTTGTCAACATCTTGCTCTCACAATGAATGCCATGTATCCATTGTAGTTAGAATATCTCTATGTTGATTATTCTACAACTCATGCTTAACCAAATATTGATCCTCAGATTAGTTGTGCTTTAATTAGACAGTTAATGCTTTGGAGAAATACTTTAGTTGTGATTAAATTATTCATTGGAGAAACACCTTAGATATACGGTAGACTTGAATCTGCTGTGAGGACAAGAATGTATTACAAGTTGAATGCATATCATAAGTTAGTGGTGGATTTGAATACCCTAGTATCCATATTCTCAGTGTTTACACCTCGATTTAATTGCATATTTTAATTCAATATTACTTTCTGTTTAAGTCTTTGCCAATATGTCGTCAGATCGACAAAATCAAAACCCTTTTGGTTACTCTCTGAATCAGTTCTAAGTAAGGATTTATAATCAACTTCTACACTCTCCAAGTCTCTGTGGTTCGACCTGTGCTTGCCATGTGTTGCTTGTCGACACTGTTCACTTGCAGTATACACAATAGTAGGTATCTTTCCAATCCTACCAAGCACCACAGGAGTCACAATCACATC
>JAJJWX010000775.1:0-10075 GCA_023529315.1 Papaver bracteatum | reverse complement strand
CGGGCAAGACTATTCAACATATGGACGCAAATGTCTGGCTAGCAACATTTTTCAGTGCATCGAAACTCTCTCCCATCAACTAAGTTCCTATGGACAATGGTATGTCCATCAAAAGTACAATTTTCTTGTGGAAAGCATTGACCGTAGGCCTTTTGACCTTCGACTTCGACTCCAACATGCTCCCCCAATGCAAATCCGATCCGAAGACTGCTATCTACATTCTGCTCCAATATGATGTTGTAATTGATGAATCTTGGGGTATCACGTATCCTCATGTAATAGCCCATTAGTAGTTTAATAAATTAACGGAAGAAACGCCTAAGCGATAAAGGAGTGCTTGAAAGGCAGCTCCAAACACAAGCAAAAACAAACGAATCACCCACACAAGACTAACCAGACTGAATGCAAATCTGACAACCAGATTGAAGGAGAAAGCTTCAATGAGACACAAGCTTATGATTCCATACTTTACAAGATGGAGCAGCTTCAATGAAACACCTACTTCTTTTTATCCAAGCTTAATAATCCCGCACACGAAATTCCTTATTGCCATTAATTACCATAATTTCCTCTTTGTTGAAGTAGGATGAGTTTCCGGGTCTAGGGAGACTAACCTATAATATAATCTCGTACAATGGGAAGAAATCTCAAAAGTGCGAAAGCTGCTGCTAAGGGATGATTTCAGTGTTAACCACGAACTTGACTCTCTCGTATTTCTGCTCTGTGATGCTTCTCACGCTGCGATGTGATTTTCTGCCCACACAAAGATAAAGAAATTGGCACCACGGGAAAGTAGATTTTTCACCAAAGCTGACAGAGTGCTACTGATAAAAACTACACTGTCTAGCCTATTTACTTCTTATCCATTTTTCCAGTTCTTGTGAAGATTGAAAAGAAACTAAATGAAATAATGAGGTATTTTTCTAAGGGGTTCTATAGCTGGTAGAAGGATAACAAGTTTGGTAGCACGGGATCTGGAGGCCTAAGAAACTTGGTGGAGACTGGATATATACCAAAGAAAAGCAGCAATTATGGAGGCAAGTGGTTCAAATTAAAATAAAAGGAGATACCCAGGTTTTTACCATAATACAAATTTAGGTTAGTTATTAAGAAATTAGAAAAATAAATAAAAAAGGTCCTATCAGCTTCGAGGACATTTGGATCCCGTGGAGCCCTCCAAACCACTTTCTTTGCGGCCCCGATAATAGGATTTCTACTTTTATATCATGACATACATTCGGATGGATTCTAATTCCAACCAATTTGGAATACTGGTTAGAGATCACTCTTATAACATAATAGGTCATGAGTTCAAACCTCCCCGTTATAATTTTAGCCATCAGAGGTTAGTCCAGTTGGCCAAGAGCCTGACTCTCAAGTAGGAGGTCAGCGATTCGAGTCAAGCCAATGGTTACGCTGCCAGGGGCAGGACAGGCCTATGCCTTAGCATCAAAAAAAAAAAAAATTCGGACGGATTCAATCCTGAATGCTGTGACCAGTAACCATTAGCTGCTTCTTTTTTTTCTTTTTTCCTGACATGATCCGCGGCAGTAACCATTAGTTTCTTTCTACTTTTTTATGTTAAATGTGATGCCGTGTATTTTGCATTTCGTTTTGATTGAAAGTGGCGGTGATCGTTTACTGAGAACGATTTGGTGCTCGTTCTTCGTGTTGAATTTATGAGATACTCTGAATTTTACACATTATTCATTTGACACTTGACGCATTATGCTTCACTAACTCATTTTAACGTGGTCCATCGGTGTGGGTTAAGTGCTTTGAACCTTCTTCATTTCTGACGTGATATTTCAAAAAATAAATCCAATCCAAAAGTTATTTTTTTACAAGGTTAATCGTGGGAGAAAAAAAATAGCCACCTTCGGAAAATTTTTGATTCCAAATTTCAACAATATTGTTTGTTGTTCGTCGCAAAACTATGAAAGTCTGCGACGGTATTTGTAATGTTTTTCGTGCCAGTCGGATGATTGTTTATTCCGACCGCTACTTTAGGGATTCTATGGAGAAAAAAAAAAGATGTACCGTCCAAAAAAGTATCTACCGAAGACCGTCTTATACTCTCACTCACATCTTTCTTTTGATAGGTTTAATGGGTTTTTTATGCGATCCACCATTAAAAATATCAACTTGTTATTCTGGACATATGGTTTTGAAGTAATTTATTCTTTTTTGATGAGAAAAGGGCAAATTTAATTAAAAAACAAAGATGTCACCAAGAGTGACACCAAAGTTACAAAAGAAAAAAAAGGAAAACAATATGCCCACGTAGGTGCAAAACTCATCACAATCTCAAAGAAAAACTTCAAACCTCAATCTTCAAAATCCTCACTTTTATCTTGAAATGAGCATTTGACGGCATCAATTTGCTCATAATTGTTGGTGTCGGGATCGAAATCTCTCAAGCCATCATCATTCTCAAAAGGAGGTGCTTCCATTTCTGATTGAGACTTAGAATTCTCCAATATATTATTACACATTTCTGATTTGAAGTTATTTATTGCACTGTTTTTTTTTTCTTTTTCTTTTTTATAACAAGAGAAAATCTTATAGATAGGAGAATGCACAAAAGCTACAGGAGGTAGTTAAAACAGAAAAAAGAAAACAATAATAAAAAGAATACAGAAAGACCGATTCCCAATTTAAAACCGAATTAGAGAAGTTGATACGGAGGCGACAACCCGCAGCAAGCGCCCAACTCAACACCAAAGTTCTTGCAGCTAAACAAAGGTCCAACTCCGTTTTGAATAAGTAATTATCCTCGAAAATTCTATTATTTCGTTCATTACACAACACCCAAACTATAGCTGATGGAGTGAAGTCCCATACAACTTTTCCTGCAGATGAATACCCAAACTATAGTTATTGCACAGTTTATTCAAAATCACCAACACTGCTGATGAAGGTAGAAGTTTACTAGGGAGAAGGTAATCTGTAATCATATAACTGGGATGCTAGTGAAACGAGTGCAAACACGTATTTTTTTTAAAAACAGTACAAATATTTTCAATTTAATTAATTACGTACCCAAGGAAGCTCTAACAACATCCATATAACTTCTTTGACCAGTTACGAGATCAGGATATCTGTAGCATTCAGCAAGAAGAATGCATGGAAATGAACCAAGTGATGACAGAAAATGCAATGACACAAATTGGACCAGCAATCCATCCCAATTGAATATTCCCCCGCATGCCAGACCCAACTAATGACGTGAAAATGTGAGCGCCAACGGTCAACAGCGTTCCTTCAAGATGAGATTTTTCCAAAATTAATTATACTTATAACCTTACATAATCAAAAAAATACTGCAGAATAATTTGACAAAAAAAAAAAAAAAATTGTGCAAGAATTATGCCTACCAGTTCTTCTTGGTTTCCATCATCAGCAAAATTCTTGCTATAGTCTTGATGATCAAACATTTTTAGTTTTCACCAATATCTCAGTGCCTTCCCAACACTGTTAAGTAACATGGAGGCATACCGACCCTTTAGATTCACTTGCAATTCCCTCACCTACAATGCAATTAGTGTTGGAATTAATTACAATAATAGAATGCAAATGGGAAATAATACTTAGATTACACTGATAGTAGTAACAAATAACTCAATAAACTTAGTAGAGGCACATATGAGATACGCTGAGCTAAAGGTAATATTGCCTGCTACTCCTCTGAGATGCTATAGCAATTAACAAATTACCTCCAGGATACAACTGCTGTTAGTTCTCCTCTATGTAGCATACACAGAGAGAACCCTTAGAACTTGGCAGCAAAAATGATAAAACAAAACACAAATCGAAACTACAACCAGTTTCTGATAAATATAAAAACTAATTTATGTTTCTGTAAACTAATTTCTGTTAAACAAAGTTTCTGTAAACTAATTTATGTAAACAAAGAAGTAGTTATACAAAATTATGTTTCTGTAAACTACAACTTGTTTAAGATAAGAACTCGATTTTTTGTTTCTGTAAACTTAAAAAAAATTGTTTCTAAAAGCATAAGAAAAGAATAAGAATTTCGTAAGAGAAGAGTTCTGAAAGGTATAGTTTACAAATGAAGTTTACAACTCGTATTTATAGCAAGAAAATGTTCGAACGTTGGAAGAGAATCCAAAGCACGACGATATCCGTGATTCACGCATCTCGAACGTTGCAAAAGTAAGGTAAAAATCGCGTTAAAAGAACAAAGTGCACACGCATTCAAAATTTGGTGAGATTCTTCTCGAGGAAAACAGTGTGTACGGGTGTCAAGAAAACTGTGTGACACGCGTGAAAGAAGATGCTTCTCGAGGCTGTCGGATATCCAAAACCGAGAAGGCAAAGAATAAAATTCTTTACATGTGTGGGAGAAGCGTGTGGTAAATTTCAGTAAAAAGAAAGGATGGGTCGGATACACCCCACACCCACACCCACTCCCACTCCCACTCCCACTCCTCACGCCCACGCCCACGCCCACGCCCACGCCGAGCCGAGCCGAGCGGCGTAAGTGCTTGTCTTGGCACCGCACGAACGGGAAAGGCAATAAGAAATGCAATAAGGTTTAGGCAACCTTGCCATAGTTTAGGGCTTTCCCCATACACAAATGTCTAAAGACCCAAAGGGCCATACCCTTAAGGCTAAACCAATGCTATTTAAGTCTAAAACTCTAAATGTTTTAGTCTATATGGGACTAATGTTTTATTCATTCACATGAAAAAACATCTAGGGAGCATAAGGTCTTGGGATCAAAACATGGTTCATGCATTTTTAATTAAATTTTTTAAAAACGTTTTTTCTAACAATCCCCCACATGAATAATAAAACATGTCGATAAAACACGAGAAAACATAAGGCAACAATATAGGCTAAGGTGTCCCAAAGATTGAACCTTAACTTAGTGAGAGGTTACCTAGAATCGCTTGTTGATACGGTGAACGCAATGTCTTGAACCGCCAACAATGAATGCAATTCATAAATAACATCCACACTTGATGCCTCAACCGATGAAAACAGCTGCCAAGCTCTTGCGTTTGTGCCCATTTTGGCCGTGGGCTAAAATCCCGGACTTAATGAATGTCTCTAGAGAATCAGCTCATATTCTCATAGGAAGCGGCCACACTTCCAACATCCACAAAGGTGAGTCCATAAAGAGTGTCATGCCACACCCCGCTTTAATCAAAGCCATGGTACCCATTAAGATCGCAAAAGATCATCCTTAATTTCTGCAGGCAGCACTATCACACGATTACACCATAGGGAGGGACAAAGATAGTGCTTTCTCAATATCACCATAAATTAGTTGTCTCATTGAACCTTGATCTTGGAAATCCAATCACAAGGTTGAGTATCCTTCATGGTGATTTATTCAATGAGCTTAAGTCCCATCCCCTCGATGTAAATTTAACTTTCTCTCTGAGGTTAAGCCTTTTGTCAAAGGATCTGCAAGATTATCTTTGGATTTTACAAAGTCTATCGAGATAATACCAGTAGAGAGTAGTTGTTTCACCGTCTTATGTCTTCTTCGTATATGTATAGACTTCCCGTTGTATACATTGTTCTTTGAGCAACCAAGAGCAGCTTCACTGTCACAGTGGATGGCAATTGAAGACACAGGCTTGGGCCAGTGGAATTCCTCCCAGGAAACATCGCATCCATTCACTTCCTCTCCCCGCTTTTTCCAAGGCTATAAACTCGACTCCATAGTGGTTTAGCTATACATGCATTTTGGTAGACTTCCATGAGACAGACAGCACCTCCAAGCAAGAAGATGTACCCACTAGTAGATTTGCACTCTTGATCGATATCCAGTTGGCATCACAATACCCTTCCAGTACAGCGGGATACTTCCCAAAACTTAAGCAATAGTTTGAGGTCCCTCTCAGTAACGTAAAACTCGAAGAGAGCATTCCAGGTGATCCTTCCCAGGTTGCAAGTATACCGCTTAATCTACTCACGAGTAAGCAATATCGGGTCTTGTCAGTTCATAAGATACATAAGACTACCAATAATGCGAGAATACTCAAGTTGATCAATACCCTCACCCTTGTTCTTTTTCAATTTACAAGTGGGATCAAATGGAATAGACGCAGATTTAGCATTTTCATAATTAAATCTCTTTAATACGGTTTCAGCATAATGAGATTGACTAAGACTATATCCATCGACGTCTTTTCGATTTTCATCCCTAAGATTACATCAGTAGGGGCCTAAGTCTTTCATGTCAAAATTATCTCTAAGCATGCTTTTAATGGTATTAATAATATCAAGGTTCTTTGCCTAATATGAGCATATCATCAACATATAGGCAAACAAAAACATGAGAATCATACACAAATTTAATGTAAACACATTTATCAGATTCATTAACCTTGAAACCATTAGTTATCATAACATGATCAAATTTTTCATGCCATTGTTTAGGTGCTTGATTTAAAACTAGTAAAGAGATTTGTTTAACTTGCATACTTTGTTTTCATAACCTTTTACTATAAAGCCTTCAGGTTGATCCATATAAATTTCTTCATTCAATTCACCATATAGAAAAGCAGTTTTAACATCCATCTGTAAACTTAAAAAAAAATTGTTTCTGAAAGCATAAGAAAAGAATAAGAATTTCAGAAGAGAAGAGTTCTGAAAGGTATAGTTTACAAATGAAGTATACAACTCGTATTTATAGCAAGAAAATGTTCGAACGTTGGAAGAGAATCCAAAGCACGACAGACTGTCCGTGATTCACGCATCTCGAACGTTGCAAAAGTAAGGTAAAAATCACGTTAAAAGAACAGTGCACACGCATTCAAAATTTGCGAGATTCTTCTCGAGGAAAACAGTGTGTACAGGTGTCAAGAAAACCGTGTGACACGCGTGAAAGAAGATGCTTCTCGAGGCTGTCGGATATCCAAAACCGAGAAGGCAAAGAATAAAATTCTTTACATGTGTGGGAAGAAGCGTGTGGTAAATTTCGGTAAAAAGAAAGGATGGGTCGGATACACCCACACCCACACCCACGCCCACTCTCCCTCGCCCTCGCCCTCGAGCCGAGCCGGCCCGCCGAGCGAGCGTGCGTGCTTTTGTGCGAAGCACCGCGCGAACGGGAAAGGCAATAAGAAATGCAATAAGGTTTAGGCAACCTTGCCATAGTTTAGGGCTTTCCCCATACACAAAGGTCTAAACACCCAAAGGGCCATACCCTTAAGGCTAAACCAATGCTATTTAAGTCTAAAACTCTAAATGTTTTAGTCTATATGGGACTAATGTTTTATTCATTCACATGAAAAAACATCTAGGGAGCATAAGGTCTTGGGATCAAAACATGGTTCATGCATTTTTGAATTAAATTTTTTAAAAACATTTTTTTTAACAATCCCCACATGAATAATAAAACATGTCGATAAAACACGAGAAAACATAAGGCAACAATATAGGCTAAGGTGTCCCAAAGATTGAACCTTAACTTAGTGAGAGGTTACTGTGAACCTTGTTGATACGGTGAACGCAATGTCTTGAACCGCCAACAATGAATGCAATTCAGAAATAACATCCACACTTGATGCCTCAACCGATGAAAACAGCTGCCAAGCTCTTGCGTTTGTGCCCATTTTGGCCGTGGGCTAAAATCCCGGACTTAATGAATGTCTCTAGAAATCAGCTCATATTCTCATAGGAAAGCGGCCACACTTCAACATCCACAAAGGTGAGTCCATAAAGAGTGTCTGCCACACCCCGCTTTAATCAAAGCCATGGTACCCATTAAGATCGCAAAAGATCATCCTTAATTTCTACACAGGCAAGCACTATGCACGATTACACCATAGGGAGGGACAAAGATAGTGCTTTCTCAATATCACCATAAATTAGTTGTCTCATTGAACCTTGATCTTGGAAATCCAATCACAAGGTTGAGTATCCTTCATGGTGATTTATTCAATGAGCTTAAGTCCCATCCCCCTCGATGTAAATTTAACTTTCTCTCCGGGTTAAGCCTTTTGTCAAAGGATCTCAAGATTATCTTTGGATTTTACAAAGTCTATCGAGATAATACCAGTAGAGAGTAGTTGTTTCACCGTCTTATGTCTTCTTCGTATATGTATAGACTTCCTGTTGTATACATTGTTCTTTGCGCAACCAAGAGCAGCTTCACTGCATCACGGTGGATGGCAATTGAAGACACAGGCTTGGGCGGAGTGGAATTCCTCCCGGAAACATCGCATCCATTCAGCTTCCTCTCCCAGCTTTTCCAAGGCTATAAACTCAGACTCCATAGTGGATTTAGCTATACATGTCTGTTTGGTAGACTTCCATGAGACAGACGCACCTCCAAGCAAGAAGATGTACCCACTAGTAGATTTGCACTCTTCTCGAGTCTGATATCCAGTTGGCATCACAATACCCTTCCAGTCTGACGGGATACTTCCCAAAACTTAAGCAATAGTTTGAGGTCCCTCTCGGTAACGTAAAACTCTAAGAGAGCATTCAGTGATCCTGCCTTGGGTTGCAAGTATACCTGCTTAATCTACTCACCGAGTAAGCAATATCGGGTCTTGTACAGTTCATAAGATACATAAGACTACCAATAATGCGAGAATACTCAAGTTGATCAATACCCTCACCCTTGTTCTTTTCAATTTACAAGTGGGATCAAATGGAGTAGACGCATATTTAGCATTTTCATAATTAAATCTCTTTAATACGGTTTCAAAGATAATGAGATTGACTAAGACTATATCCATCGACATCTTTCGATTTTCATCCCTAAGATTACATCGTAGGGCCTAAGTCTTTCATGTCAAAATTATCTCTAAGCATGCTTTTAATGGTATTAATAATATCAAGGTTGCTGCCTAATATGAGCATATCATCAACATATAGGCAAACAAAAACATGAGAATCATACACAAATTTAATGTAAACACATTTATCAGATTCATTAACCTTGAAACCATTAGTTATCATAACATGATCAAATTTTTCATGCCATTGTTTAGGTGCTTGATTTAAACCGTAAAGAGATTTGTTTAACTTGCATATTTTGTTTTCATAACCTTTTACTATAAAGCCTTCAGGTTGATCCATATAAATTTCTTCATTCAATTCACCATATAGAAAAGCAGTTTTAACATCCATCTGTAAACTTAAAAAAAATTGTTTCGAAAGCATAAGAAAAGAATAAGAATTTGAAGAAGAGTTAAGAAAGGTATAGTTTACAAATGAAGTTTACAACTCGTATTTATAGCAAGAAAATGTTGAACGTTGGAAGAGAATCCAAAGCACGACAGACTGTCCGTGATTCACGCATCTCGAACGTTGCAAAGTAAGGTAAAAATCGCGTTAAAAGAACGAAGGCACACGCATTCAAAATTTGCGAGATTCTTCTCGAGGAAAAAGCAAAGTGTGACACGTGTCAAGAAAAACCGTGTGACACGCGTGAAAGAAGATGCTTCTCGAGGCTATCGGATATCCAAAACCGAGAAGGCAAAGAATAAAATTCTTTACATGTGTGGGAGAAGCGTGTGGTAAATTTCAGTAAAAAGAAAGGATGGGTCGGATATGCCTACGCCTACGCCTACGCCCACGCCGAGCCGAGCGTGCGTGCTTCTGTGCGAAGCACCGCGCGAACGGGAAAGGAAATAAGAAATGCAATAAGGTTTAGGCAACCTTGCCATAGTTTAGGGCTCTCCCCATACACAAAGGTCTAAAGACCCAATGGGCCATACCCTTAAGGCTAAACCAATGCTATTTAAGTCTAAAACTCTAAATGTTTTAGTCTATATGGGACTAATGTTTTATTCATTCACATGAAAAAACATCTAGGGAGCATAAGGTCTTGGGATCAAAACATGGTTCATGCATTTTTAATTAAATTTTTTAAAAACGTTTTTTCTAACAATTAGTGTTATCAAATTATACTTCCTTAATCCCTTTTCTCGAGTTGAAAGAAATAATATAGAACCATTATTCGATATCTTACCTTCATGACTGATTGCATATTCTTTGACAACTCTGTGATAAAATGGTTTATGCACTAAAAAACTTCGAGCTTTAAAGTTGGATGAATATACGTAGATAATATGTATAGATA